>CM069139.1:7044790-7090738 GCA_035221665.1 Okamejei kenojei
TGGGACAGACTGACTCCCCTGTCCCCTTCCCCCATTCCCCTCCCCCTCCACACACCCCCACCCCCCAATCCCATATCTTTGCACACCCCCTATCCTTTCCACTCGTCACTTTAATTTCATGTAGTTTGTGTTTTTATGACTGTTGGCAGATCAATTTCCCTCCTGGGATAAATAAAATTATTATATCGTACCGCATCGTAACGCATTCAGCCCATTCAATCACGGCTGATCTACCTCTCCCTCCTAACCCCATTCTCCTGCCTTCTCCCCGTAACCTCTGACACCCGCACTAATCAAGAATCTATCTATCTCTGCCTTAGAAATATCCACCGACTTGGCCTCCACAGCCTTCTGTGGCAAAGTTACTAGATTGTTACCAGATTGGCCGACCACGAGAGGTCGATCAGCATCCGCACTTCCCGGTTTCTCGAATTACAAGACAATAGGAGCAGGTGTAGGCCATTCAGCCCTTCGAGCCAGCACAGCCATTCAATGCGATCATGGCTGATCATCCCCAATCAGTACCCCGTACCGGAGCTGGGTTTGTACTAATCCTGCCCCCAGTACTAACCCTGCCCCCAGTACTAATCCTGCCCCCAGTACTAACCCTGCTCCCAGTACTAACCCTGCCCCCAGTACTAATCCTGCCCCCAGTACTAACCCTGCCCCCAGTACTAACCCTGCCCCCGGTACTAACCCTGCCCCCGGTACTAATCCTGCCCCCAGTACTAACCCTGCCCCAGTACTAATCCTGCCCCCAGTACTAACCCTGCCCCCAGTACTAACCCTGCCCCCAGTACTAACCCTGCCCCCAGTACTAACCCTGCCCCCAGTACTAATCCTGCCCCCAGTACTAACCCTGCCCCCAGTACTAATCCTGCCCCCAGTACAAACCCTGCCCCCAGTACTAACCCTGCCCCCAGTACTAACCCTGCCCCCAGTACTAATCCTGCCCCCAGCACTAATTCTGCCCCCAGTACTAACCCTGCCCCCAGTACTAACCCTGCCCCCAGTACTAACCCTGCCCCCAGTACTAACCCTGCCCCAGTACTAACCCTGCCCCCAGTACTAACCCTGCACCAGTACTAACCCTGCCCCCAGTACTAACCCTGCCCCCAGTACTAACCCTGCCCCAGTACCAACCCTGCTTACCGTGCTGAGCTCCAGGCGTAGCTCCTGGTTGAGACTGCTGGACTCTGCCAGCCGAGACTCGAGAGCCTGCACCTTCTCCTCCTTGATCTCCAGTGTCTTCTTCATCGTGGACTCAATCCTCGTCTCCAGGAGCTTGTATTTGCTAAAAGCAACACACAGAATAAACTGGAGAAAGAGGACGGGATCCTGCCTCATAAATTCAGAAGTGATAGGAGCAGAATTTGGCCATTCGGCCCATCCAGTCTACTCTGCCATTCAATCATGGCTGATCTAGACTGAAGAGCCTGTCGGAAGAATGGTTCCGACCTGAAAAGTCACCCTACCCCCTTCTCTCCAGAGATGCTGACGGACCCGCTGAGTTACTCCAGCACTCTGTGTTTATCTTTGGTGTACTGGTCGTCTCCATGCGAATAACATAGCCCCTTCTCTCCCCCCCCCTCCCCCTCATTTGGGTTAATATTTTTTTAAAGAATCTAAGACTTCTTTCTCCGACTCTCATTCCTCCATTAACCTCTTCCCATCGATGGTCAACGAGACAAAGTCGAAGTGTAGTTTAGTTTATTGTCACGTGTACAGTGAAAAGCTTTTGTTACGGGCTATCCAGTCAGCAGAAAGACAATACATGATTACAATCGATCCAGTCGCAGTGTACAGATACAGGATAAGGGAAGAGCCATTGGGAACAAAGTTATAAAAGGGATTGTGGATACATAGAACAGTGCAGCTCAGGAGAAAGTGTGTCTGGTCTGTGGACGGAAATTCTGTGGTGGATAGAGGAAGGTTTAGACTTTACATTTACCATAGACGTTAGAGATACAGCACGGAAACAGGCCCTGTGGCCCCCCCAGACCGTGCCGACCAGCGGTCATCCCGTGCACTAGCACTATCCTACACTCTAGGGACAATTTGCAATTTTTACTGAAGCCAATTAACCTACATTTTCGGAGCGTGGGAGGAAACCGGAGCACCTGGAGAAAACCCGCGCAGGTCACGGGGAGAACGGACAAACTCCGTACGGGCAGCACCCGTAGTCAGGATGGAACCGGGGTCTCTGGCGCTGTGAGGCTGCAACTCTACCCCTGCGCCACCGTGACGCCCAAAAACTGCAGGTACTAGAAATGTTAAATAAAACTACTCAACTCAGCAGGTCAGGCAGCAGCTGTGGAGAAAGACAAAATTAACCTTGAAAGTAGAAACAAGAGGCACGGTGGCGCAGGGGTAGAGTTGCTGCCTCACAGCGTCAGAGACCCGAGTTCCATCCTGACTACGGGTACTGTCTGTGTGGAGTTTGCACGTTCTCCCCGTGATCACGTGGGTTTTCCCCGAGAGAGACATTAGACAATAGACAATAGGTGCAGGAGGAGGCCATTCGGCCCTTCAAGCCAGCACCGCTATTCAATGTGATTGTGACTGATCATCCCCAATCAGTACCCCGTCCCTGCCTTCTCCCCATATCCCCTGACTCCGCTATCTTTAAGAGCTCTATCTAGTTCTCTCTTGAAAGTATCCAGAGAAACGGCCTCCACCGCCCTCTGAGGCAGAGAATTCCACAGAGATCTTCGGTTTCCTCCCACACTCCCAAGACGTACAGGTTTGCAGGTTAATTGGCTTGGTGTAAAAAATGTAAATTGTTCCCAGCGTGTGTAGGTTAGAGTTAGTGTGCGGGGATCGTTGGTCGGCGCGGACCTGACGTGTTTCCTACGCTGAACATCTCTACACTGAACTAAATAAAATGATTGATGAAATCCATACAATTAAACAGGTGGTTTAAAAAACGTTATAAATGGCATCAATCTGAATCAAACTTCACTGAGGGTTTATTGCCTCCTGTTTAAAGAGTCCGCTCTACTTTTACAGGTAGAGAGAGGCAACGCAGACAACTTTGTGGAGGCTGCATTTCAGCAGTTCCTGCAGTGGCCAGCAGAGGGGGGGCTTCCCTGCATTAAGGACATTCTCAGACTCCCGATTATGTGGGAATGTTGGATGTTCGTAGAGTGACCCTTCGGCCCAACTCGTGCACTCCGACCACGATGCCCCATCTACGCTAGTCCCGTTTCCCTGCCTATGACCCATATCCCTCTAAACCAGTGCTGGCTCGAAGGGCCGAATGGCCTCCTCCTGCACCTAATTTCTATGTTTTTATCCATGAACTTCGAGACACAGAGTGACACAGTGTGGAAACAGGCCCTTCGGCCTAACTTGCCCGCACCGGCCAACATGTCCCAGCTAAACTAGTTCCATATCCCGCCAAACCTGTCCTATCCATGTACCTGTCTAACGGCTTCTTAAAATGATGGGATAGTCCCAGCCTCAACTACCTCCTCAGGCAGCTTGTTCCACCACCCTTTGTGTGAAAATGTTACTCTTTGGATTCCTATTAAATCTTTTCCCCTTCACTTTGAACCTCTGTCCTTTGGTCCTCGATTCCCCTACTCTGGGCAAGAGACTCTGTGCATCTACCCGATCTATTCCTCTCATGATTTTGTACACCTCTATAAGATCTCCCCTCATCCTCCTGCGCTCCATGGAATAGAGACCCAGCCTACTCAACCTCTCCCTGCAGCTCACACCCTCTAGTCCTGGCAACATCCTCATAAATCTTCACTGAACCCTTTCAAGCTTGACAATATCTTTCCTATAACACGGAGCCCAGAACTGAACACAATATTCTAAATGCGGTCTCACCAACATCTTATACAACTGCAACATGACCTCCCAACTTCTATACTCAATACTCTGACTGATGAAGGCCAAAGTGCCAAAAGCCTTTTTGACCACCTTATCTACCTGCGACTCGACCTTCAAGGAACCATGCTCCTGTACTCCTAGATCCCTCTGCTCTACAACACTACACAGAGGCCGACCATTCACTGTGTAGGTCCTGCCCTTGTTCGATGTCCCAAAATGCAACACCTCACACTTCTCTGCATTCAATTCCATCAACCATTCCTCCGCCCACCTGGCCAATCGATCCAGATCCTGCTGCAATCGTTCACAACCATCTTCACTAACTGCAAAACCACTCACTTTTGTATCATCAGCAAACTTGCTAATAACCATATAACCATATAACAATTACAGCACGAAACAGGCCCTCTCGGCCCTTCCAGTCCGTGCCGACCATTTGTTTTCCCCTAGTCCCATCTACCTGCACTCAGACCATACCCCTCCATTCCCTTCACGTCCATATACCTATCCACTTTACTCTTAAATGTTAAAATCGATCCTGCCTCCACCACTTCTGCTGGAAGCTGATTCCACACAGCCACCACCCTCTGAGTAAAGAAGTTCCCCCTCACGTTACCCCGAAACCTCTGTCCCTTAATTCTCATGTCATGCCCATCTTGTTTGATCTTAATCTTTCCCTTGTTCTCATCCAAAGTCCAAGTGTCTTTTAGATGCTGTTATTGTAGAAACATAGATAATAGGTGCAGGAGTAGGCCATTCGGCCCTTCAAGTCAGTACCGTCATTCAATGTGAGCATGACTGATCATCTAAAATCAGTATCCCGTTCCTGCTTTCTCCCAATATCCCTTGATTCTGTTAGCCCTAAGAGCTAAATCTAACTCTCTCTTGAAAACATCCTGTGAATTGGCCTCCACTGCCTTCTTTTTTTTTTTTTTTTTTTTTTTTTTTTTAATATTTTTTTATTGTAGAAACAGTATATACCAAGTACACTCTTATACGACATTGAGATTTATACAATGTGTAAAATTATAACGTATTAATTATTAATTAGTACTATTTATGATAATTGTAGTATTATCCATTATACATTCCGTTATTATTTATTTTATATAATTGGGAGTATATGTAGTATATTCCTAATATAAGTAATACACTTAGATTTCTCAAATCATAGATATTCTTCTAATTACCAAATAGAAATCCCCGCTAATTTAACTACATAGTACCCAATCTTAAACAACATTTTTTTTAATATTCATAATGTTATCAAAATATTAATAATGTTTGTATTATTGTTAATTTTATATTTCATAGTTATTGTATAATTGAAAGTACATAGTTTTATATAATTACAAGTTTAAGACATCTATAATCTTTTTCATACAAACAGAAATAAGTGTGTACATATTAAAAATTTATATAGTATGTTTCTATAATTTTTTCCTTAATTAAAGATAGAGAGATAGAAAAAAGGAATAGAAAATAGAAAAGAAAGTGTGAAAAAGTTTGATGGAGATTGAAGTATTACTAAGTAATCTAATCTTGGAGATACATTCATGATTTGTTATGTGTATTTCTTCATCCACTCAGATATTCAGGCCTCAGTCAAGTCCCTGCGCCGAACCGTTTGTGACCCTGTAGATATTTAATATAGGGAGACCATATCTCCTTGAAGAGATCTAACCTGTCCATGAGGACAAGTCTCAATCTCTCCAAGTGAAGTGTCTCCGTCATTTCTGTATTCCACATTTTAATTGTTGGGGATACAGGGCCTTTCCAAAATTTTAATATTAATTTTTTCCCAATTATTAAAGAATAGTCGATAAAAGTTCTATGATTCCTTGTAATTATTTGTTCCATTTCCGGTATTCCAAGTATGATTAACTTTGGGTCATAAATCATAGTAATATTAATAACTTTCGAGATTATTTTGAATATTTCATTCCAATATTGTAAAATCTTCGTACAATTAGTAAATGAGTGTGACAGAGTTGCTTCCATGATTTGACATTTATCACATATAGGTGATAGTTTTGGAAATATATTATGTAGTTTAGATTTAGAATAATGTAATCTATGTAAGATTTTAAACTGTATAAGTGCATGTTTAGCGTTTAAAGAGCAATAATGTATATGTTGTAGGCTTTCTTCCCATATTTCTGGACTTATTATTTGACTTAGTTCATTTTCCCAGCGCTGTCTATGTATTTCCGATGATGGGATATCACTTTCCCAACAAAATATTATAAATGTATGATATCATTTTTTCTGTATTTGGGTGTTTATTCAAGCATTCATCTAAAATTTCACTCTTTCTATTTCTAAGTTCTTGTGTATTTGCGGAAATATAGTTTCTGATTTGTAAATATCTGAAATATTCATTATTATGAAGCCCGTAAGTTTGTTGTAATTCTTGAAATGAAAGAAATGAATTATCCTTATAAAGATCCCCTATGTTTAGAATTCCTTTATTTTTCCATTGTATAAAAGCTTTATCCATCATTGACGGTTTAAACGTAAAATTATTGGCAATTGTAAGAGCTAGCGGTATAAATTTTAGTTTTAGTGTTTTCTTTATTTGTTTCCAAATACGTATTCCACTTTCTATTATCAGATTTTCACTATAAGTTTTCTTAGGTACATTAATATTAGCAAATATTATAGAGCTAATTTCAAATGGAAAACAGTCTTCTCTTTCCATTTTTAACCAATTTGGTTTATTATCTATTTCTCCTAACCAAAAATTCATATTTCTAATATTAACTGCCCAATAATAGAACATAAAATTTGGTAAAGCTAAGCCCCCGTTTATTTTAGCTTTACATAAATGTTTTTTATTTATTCTATGATTTTTGTAGTCCCAAATAAAGTTAGTGACTATTGAGTCTACTTTTTTAAAGAAATTTTTAGAAAGATATATCGGGATTGATTGAAATAAATATAATAATTGTGGGAGGAAAATCATTTTTATTGCGTTTATTTTACCTAACATTGAGATAGGTAAGCTTTTCCAATATAAGATATTTTTATTTAATTTATTCAATAATAACGGGAAATTAGATTTAAATAAAGAGTCAAATCTTTTTGTAACAAAAATACCAAGATATTTAATATTTTCATTTGTTATCTTGAAAGGAAATTGTTGTAATATCTGTAAATTATTCATGGTTATTGGCATAAGTTCACTTTTATTCCAATTGATGCTATATCCTGAAATTAAACCAAATTCCGTTATTAGTTTTAACAAATTACAGATACTTATTTCCGGTTTTGTAATATAAAGTAATATATCGTCCGCATATAACGAGATTTTTATTCTTAGTATCTTTAGTATCGTATCCATATATTTCTGGATGTAGTCTTACCCTTTGAGCAAGGGGTTCGATTGCTAACGCAAACAGTAATGGTGATAAAGGACAGCCTTGTCTACAACCTCGAGATAAACTAAACTTAGTTGATAACATATAATTTGTTATTATTCTAGCTGTTGGATTTGCGTATAATAATTTAATCCAAGTAGTAAACTTATCACCAAGCTTAAAGGCTTCCATCACCGAAAATAGATAAGGCCATTCCACCTGGTCAAAAGCTTTTTCTGCATCCAACGAGATGACTACTAAGTCTTTTTTTATCACTTCTTTTCGAGTATATAATATTAAATAACCGTCTTAAAATTATATGAAGAATATCTTTTAGGTATAAATCCTGTTTGATCAGGATGAATTAATTCATTAACAATTTTGCTTAGTCTTTGTGCAAGAATTTTTGTTTAAAATTTTTTGATCGGTATTTAATAAAGCAATTGCTCTATACGATCCTGGATCATCCAAATCTTTATTTATTTTGGGTATAAGTGTTATAATGGATTCGTTCAATGTATCTGGTAATTTCTCTTGTGTATATATCTGTTCATATAATGATTTTAAATATGGGACCATTTGGGCATGAAAAATTTTATAAAATTCCGAGCCTATACCATCTGGTCCTGGAGTTTTACCATTTTTTAAAGATTTAATAGATTCTTGGATTTCTTTTATTGAAAATATTGGCATTTAAAAATTCTCTATTTTGTAAATCTAATTCTTTTAAGTTACATACATTTAAAAAGGCATCTATTTCTGTTTTTATTTACTGTTGTGTTACCAGTATACAAATTTTTATAATATTGCATAAATCTTTCATTAATATCCTTGGGTTGTATTAATAATTCACCGTTTTGTGATTTAATCCTATGTATAATTTTTTCCGCTTCAATTTTCCTTAATTGTCGAGCCAATAGTTTTTTGTGGTTTGTCTCCAAATTCAAACAACAATTGTTTAGTATGTTGGTAGTATTTTAAAACTTGATCAGTATATATTTTATTTAATTTATACTTCAATGCTACAATTTTTATTATGTATTATTATATCTGATTTTGTTGCATTCTGTATATCTAATTGTTTGATCTCCCTTTCTAAGTCATGTTGTTCCTTCCGAATCTTCTTATTATGGAATGCTTGTGAAGAAATCATAATTCCTCGAAGATATGCTTTAAATGTTTCCCATAATAAAGAGCGAGATATTTCTGGTTGATCATTTATTTCAAAAAACATCTTAATCTGAGTTAAGATGTATTCCTGAGTTGTTTTATTTTATCCACTGCCTTCTGTGGCCGAGAATTCCACAGATTCTCTGCCACAGGGCGAAAAAACCATTTCCTTTTCTCAGTTCTAAATGGCCTACCCCTTATTCTTAAATTGTGATGCCTGGTTCTGGACTCCCCCAACATCGGGAACATGTTTCCTGCCTCTAGCGTGTCCAATCCCTTAAGAATTTTATATGTTTCTATAAGATCCCGTCTCAACCTTCTAATTGCATTTGCCTCAACTACCTCCTTCAGAGATACAGCACAGAAACAGGCCCTTCGGCCCACCAAGTCCTTGCCGACCAGTGATCACCTCATACACGAACACTAGCCCACACACTAGGGACAATTTACAATTTTGATCAAAGCAAATTAACCTACAAACGTGAACGTCTTTGGGGTGTGGGAGCAAACCGGAGCACCCGGAGAAAACCACGCAGGTCACGGGGAGAGAACGTACAAACTCCGTACAGATAGGGCCCGTGGTCAGAATCAAACCCGGGTCTCTGGCGCTGTGAGGCAGCGACTCTATCGCGGCGCCCCCGTGCCGCGCTCCGGCAGCTTGTTCCGTGCACCCACCATCCTCTACGTGGAAGTCGCCCACTGGGCTCCTATTAAGTCTTTCCCCATTCGTGTAAATTTGGATACGCAGGGAGTGGAGGGATATGGATCAGGTGCAGGCAGACTTGGCATCGTGTTCAGCACGGACAATGTGGGCCGAAGGGCCTGTTCTCGGGACTGCCTGGGATGTGATGATTTTCCAATCAGCACTCTTCAATTCATCTTTGACCGTTCTACAATGTGCTTGTTTTTTTAAACATTCCCATCAATTTCCCTCCTGGGATAAACATAGAAACAGAGAAATTAGGTGCAGGAGCAGGCCATTCGGCCCTTCGAGCCTGCACCGCCATTCAATATGATCATGGCTGATCATCCAACTCAATATCCCGCACCTGCCTTCTCTCCATACCCTCTGATCCCTTCAGCCACAAGGGCCACATCCAACTCCCTCTTAAATATGGCCAATGAACTGGCCTCAACTACCTTCTGTGGCAGAGAATTCCACAGATTCACCACTCTGTGTGTGAAAAACGATTTTCTCATCTTAAAGAAAGACTTCCCCCTTATCCTTAAACTGTGACCCCTTGTCCTGGACTTCCCCAACATCGGGAACAATCTTCCTGCATCTAGCCTGTCCAATCCCTTAAGAATTTTGTAAGTCTCTATGAGATCACCCCTCAATCTTCTAAATTCCAGCGAGTACAAGCCGATACAAGCCGATACAAAGTTCTATCGTACCGTTTCATACATTTGGCACATTTTCTCATGCCTTCTTGTGGTATCCTGTAATGATACCCTTGCGAGCCAACTACTACTGCATATCAGCTTGTTCTGAAAGGAATCAATTGACCCCAAAATCAGGCAGCGGTTTCCTGCACACTTCCTGAGTGGTGCTAATCAGTGCAAGTCTGGCTGGGATAGTGGGTGGCGAGGAAAGATGCCAGGATAGTTCTTTAGTCCATCTGATCCACTGGTGTACAAACACAGGGAAGATTCACCAGGCAATTTCAGACTTTAGAGAATGAATAGTGAGGGGGCGGAGGCAGCCAAGACAGGGGTTCATCTCATGGGAACAAAATTCACTTAAAATGATCCAAATTCAAGATAGGGTGATGCCGAGAGTGTTTTACTGTCAAATGTCTCGAAATGGAAGATAGAGTGAAAACGCACGCCTCCAGACAAAACGCACGCCTCCAGACAAAACGCACGCCTCCAGACAAAACGCAACGCCTCCAGACAAAACGCACGCCTCCAGACAAAACGCACGCCTCCAGACAAAACGCACGCCTCCAGACAAAACGCACGCCTCCAGGTAGACAAAAATGCTGGAGGAACTCAGCGGGTGAGGCAGCATCTATGGAGCGAAGGAATAGGTGACGTTTCGGGTCGAGACCCTTCTTCAGACTGATGTGGAGGGGAGGCGGGAGGGGGGGCGGGGAGAAGAAAGGAAGAGGCGGAGACAGTGGGCTGTGGGAGAGCTAACAGCTCCAGATTCAGGGACAGTTTATTTCCGGCTGCTAACAGGCAACTGAACCGTCCTCTCACCAATTAGAGAGTAGTTCTGACCTCCCATCTATGTCATTTGAGACCCTCGGACTATCTTCAATCGGATTTTACGGGACTTTACCTTGCACTAAATGTTATTCTCTTTATCCTGTATGCGTACACTGCGGACAGCTTGACTGTAATCATGTGTAATCTTTCTGCTGACTGGACAGCACGCAACTAAAAGCTTTTTGCTGAAACTAAAAGGATCTATTTTTCTTCAACAGGTGGACAACATCTCTGGGCAGAGCTTAAAAGAGGAATAAACAATGGAGGGGAGTTTTGAGGAGAGGCAGTTTCGTCCCATGCTGCCTGATCCACTGAGCTGGGGTCATTGCCTCTAAAAATCCATCTATATTTATGTAAAGCACACACACGCACACACGTGCATACACACACACACTCGCGCGCACGCACACGCACGCATGCACATGCACTCGCACACACACAGAGACACAGACACACACACGCACACACGTATATGCACACACACGCATGCACATGCACACTCGCACACACACAGACACAGACACACATACACACACGCACGCTCGCACAAGCACGCACATGCACACACGCACACACAGACACACACACGCACACACACACACACACTCACACACACACGCACGCTCGCACACACACGCACGCTCGCGCACACACACATTCGCATGCGCGCACATGCACGCACATGCACACACACTCGCGCGCGTACACACACATACACACACACTCGCGTACACACGCACATACATACACACACATACACACACACACGCTCGCTCGGACACACGCGCGCACACTCACGCGCGCACACTCACGCACACACACACGCGCACACACATGCACACACACACACAGACACAGACACACACACAGACACACACGCACGCTCGCACACACACGCGCACGCTCACACACACACACATGCGCGCACACACACACACTCGCGCGCGCACACACACACGCATGCACATGCACACAGAGACACACACACACACACACAGACACACACACACGTACACACAGACACACATACACACGCACACACACATACACACACACACGCTCGCACACACACACGCGCACGCTCACACACACACGCTCACACACACACAAGCACGCACACACACACCCCCACATCCCCCCCACACACACACACAATGAGTTTAATTCCTCCCTCTTGTGCCGTGAGCCACTCTGCTTGTCCGTCTACATTGCCCGGTGCGTCAGTGGGAAAGGGAGTGTCCCTACTTATCATCGCTGCTGTGTTCTTCTTGCAGGAGCCTTTCCTTGGTCAGCCCGATCTTCTCCAGCTCCTGATTGAGCTTTTCCAACTCGTTGGACAGTTCCTGGCTCTGGAGTTTCTCGTGGCAGAGTTCCTAGAAGGCAGACGTACAGATCAGCTCTGACCAGCAGTACTCGATGACCAACATCATCCACACCGTTAATCCAATGACCAGGACTTCATCCAATATCAGTCTCCCGGCTGTTATCAGGCAACGGAACCATCCCACCACAACTAGAGAGCAGCGCTGAACTACTATCTACCTCATTGGAGATCCTCGGACTATCCTTGATCGGACTTTGCTGGCTTTACCTTGCACTAAACGTTATTCCCTTATCATGTATCTATGTTCATCTATAGTCTTTCTGCTGACTGGTTAGCACGCAACAAAACCTTTTCACTGTACCTCAGTACACGTGACAATAAACTAGACTGAACTGAAGGAGTTAATCCAATACTCATTCTGAAGAAAGGGTCTTGAACCATTCCTTCTCTCCAGAGATGCTGCCTGTCCCGCTGAGTTGCTCCAGCTTTTAGTGTCTACAACTAGGAAAAGGTTCTATAGCAGAGAGGGAGAGCTGCTGGCTAAAGGGCCTGTCCCACTGTACGAGGTAATTCAAGAGCTCTCCCGAGTTAAAAAAAAATCAAACTCGTGGTAAGCACGTAGAATGTACGTAGCGGGCTCGGGGACGTCTCTTAGCAGCTCGTGACGCTAACGGCAGGTACTCGGGGAAACGCGGTAAGCTCGGGAAGACTCGTGAAGATTTTTCAACGTGTTGTATAAGACGTTGGTGAGACCGTATTTAGAATATTGTGTCCCGTCCTGGGCACCGTGTTCCCGATGATTTTTCAACATGTGAACAATGTCCACGAGAGCCCCGAGTACCTACGAGCGGCCATTACCGTAAATCTCCGAGTTCGAATCAGGGGAAATTCGGGAGAACTCTTGAATTAGCTCGTACAGTGGGTTAGGCCCTTAAATTAGTGAATGTAGAATGGTTCATTGTCTGCTGAGGGGAAGGGGCAACTGACATTGAGCCAAAAATGAACCATTCTACATTTACTTGTCATCGACTGCTTTGATGTCGTTTTCACACCTCACCCTTCCATATCTCTAGCTTCCCTCTCCCCTGACTGTCAGTCTGAAGAAGGGTCTCGACCAGAAATGTCACCCATTCCTTCTATGCAGAGATGCTGTCTGTCCCCTCTGGGTTACTCCATCATTGGTGCGTCTATCTTCGGTGCGTAAGCAGCATCTGCAGTTCCCTCCTCGAGTATTAATGGCACTTGGTGCATGGGGGTGAAAGGTAATGAGGACTGTGGTGGTCCAAGGTGCAAGAAGAATTACAACGGGATCTGCGGGTCCTTGTTCATCAGTCAATGAAAGTAAGCATGCAGGTACAGCAGGCAATGAAGAAAGCGAATGGCATGTTGGCCTTCATAACAAGAGGAGTTGAGTATAGGAGCAAAGAGATCCTTCTGTAGTTGTACAGGGCCCTAGTGAGGCCACACCTGGAGTATTGTGTGCAGTTTTGATCCCATAATTTGAGGAAGGACATTCTTGCTATTGAGGGAGTGCAGCGTAGGTTTACAAGGTTAATTCCCGGGATGGCGGGACTGTCATACGCTGAGAGAATGGATCGGCTGGGCTTGTACACTCTGGAGTTTAGAAGGATGAGAGGGCATCTTATAGAAACACATAAGACTATTAAGGGTTGGGACACGCTAGAGGCAGGAAACATGTTCCCGATGTTGGGGGAGTCCAGAACCAGGGGCCACAGTTTAAGAATAAAGAGTAAGCCATTTAGAACGGAGACGAGGAAACACTTTTTCTCACAGAGAGTTGTAAGTCTGTGGAATTCTCTGCCTCAGAGGGCGGTGGAGGCCAGTTCTCTGGATACTTTCAAGAGAGAGCTAGATAGAGCTCTTGAAGATAGCAGAGTCAGGGGATATGGGAAGAAGGCAGGAATGGGATACTGATTGGGGATGATCAGCCATGATCACATTGAATGGCGGTGCTGGCTCGAAGGGCCGAATGGCCTACTCCTGCACCTATTGTCTATTGTCCCAACTTCTCACAGATGCTGGCCCTACCCGCGATATTATTCACCTGTTGAATGAATAAAGTCCTTACCTCCCTGAGAGTGGCCAGTGTCCTGGTGTTGATTGTAGACTGTTTGACCACTTCCCTGTAGTCCATCTCCAGGTCCTTCAGCTTGCTGGTGCACTCCTTATACCTGCCCACTTCCTTCTCCAGCGTACGTTTCTCCTTCTCCAGGGCGCTCATCTTCAAGCTGTTCTCCTCCAGAATGGCTTGCTTCAGTTCCACCTGCTGCCACAGCCGCTTGTTCTCCTTGTCCACTGCCACCTTGTCCTTCTCCATCCGTGCAGCCTCCTGCTCCAGCGACCGGTTGTCCTCCTCCAGCGCCCTCCAACCTCCTCCTGGAGGTCTTCAGCTCCTCCAGGTCCTTCTGCAGGACCTGGTTCTCGTTCTCGGTCTCCCGCAGCTCCTTCTCCAGATGGTGGATCTTGGTGTCGCTGTTGTCCAGGGTCTTCCGGAGCCTCTGGTTCTCCGAGTCCAGACTTTGGTAGCTGGCCTCCAGCCGCTCGGACTTCCGACTCGAGGACTTCAACAGCTCCACGCTCTTCCGCAGCTCGTCCCTCTCCCTCTCCAGCTCCCGCCTCTCCGTCTCCTCCTTGACCAGCTTGGTCCTGGAGAACTTCAATGTCTCCACCGTCCTCCGCAGCTCCACGTTATCCTCGTCCAGTTGCTGGTTGTCCTTCTTCACCGACTCCAACTTGACCAACGAGTTTTGCAAGCTGCTGAGGGACTTCTTCAGCGCGCCGTTCTCCACCTCCAGGGTCGACGCCTCTTGCTCCAGCGCCTCCACGTGCTGGCAGGCGATCTTCAAGGAGGCGACGCTCTTCCGCAGCTGCTCGTTGTCTTGCTCGAGCCGGCAGACATCCTTGTCCAGCGCTTCAGCCCGTTCCCCTTTCTCTTTGTGCAGGCGGAGCTCCTTGTGTGCCTGCTTCTTCTCAAGCTCCAGCTTGGCCAACTGGCCGCTGGTCTCGGCGATGGTCTGGTGAAGGGTTTTGTTCTCCTTCTCAATGTCCTTCACTTTTGCTTCCGCGTTGATTTCTGATCTCACCCTGAGGTTGGTGATGGCTTGGTTCAAGTGTTCGTTCTCCTGCTCCAGTGCGTTTACCTGGAGGCAAGAGATCAAAGCATCAAAGGTGATCACCTCCCTGAAAATTAAGGGAAACAAAGAAATAGAGAAAATAGGTGCAGGTGTTGGCCATTCGGCCCTTCGAGCCAGCACCACCATTCAATATTTCTTCAATATTTCAAAGAGGCTATCCACTTTGGCGGCAAAAACAAGGGGGCAGATTATTATCTCAATGGGGTTGGGTTAGGTAAGGGGGAGGTACAGCGAGACCTGGGTGTCCTTGTACACCGGTCACTGAAAGTTGGCGTGCAGGTACAGCAGGCAGTGAAGAAAGCTAATGGAATGTTGACCTTCATAACAAGAGGATTTCAGAATAGGAGTAGAGAGGTTCTTCTGCAGTTGTATAGGGCTCTGGTAAGACCACATCTGGAGTACTGTGTACAGTGTTGGTCTCCAAATTTGAGGAAGGACATCCTTGTGATTGAGGCAGTGCAGCGTAGGTTCACGAGATTGATCCCTGGGATGGCGGGACTGTCAAATGAGGAAAGATTGAAAAGACTGGGCTTGTATTCACTGGTGTTTAGAAGGATGAGAGGGGGATCTCATAGAAACATATAAAATTATAAAAGGACTGGACAAGCTAGATGCAGGAAAATTGTTCCCAATGTTGGGCGAGTCCAGAACCAGGGGCCACAGTCTTAGAATAAAGGGGAGGCCATTTAAGACCTGGGTGAGAAAAAACATTTTTGCACAGAGAGTTGTGAATTTGTGGAATTCCCTGCCACAGAGGGCAATGGAGGCCAAATCACTGGATGGATTTAAGAGAGAGTTAGATAGAGCTCTAGTGGCTAGTGGAATCAAGGGATATGGGGAGAAGGCAGGCACGGGTTATTGATTGGGGACGATCAGCCATGATCGCAATGAATGGCGGTGCTGGCTCAAAGGGCCGAATAGCCTCCTCCTGCACCTATTGTCCATGTTTCTATGTTTCTATGAGAGATAGACCAGCCGTGATTGAATGGCGGAGCAGACTTGATGGGCCAAATGGCCTAATTCTGCTCCGAATACTTCTGACCTTATGAAGGGGGATTGCTTGTTCTTTACCTGTCGTTCTTGCTCAGCTTGGAGTAGCTCCATGCTCTTCTTTAACTTGGTTTTATCTCGCAGTAGCTCCTCACTCAGATTGCCCATGTCCTGGTTGCTTTGCTTCTCCTGTTCGAGCTCCGTCTGAAGAGTTGCCACCTGGAAGGATGAGAGGGGATCTTATTGAAACATATAAGATTATTAAGGGTTTGGACACGCTAGAGGCAGGAAACATGTCCCCGATGTTGGGGGAGTCCAGAACCAGGGGCCACAGTTTAAGAATTAGGGGTAGGCCATTTAGAACGGAGATGACATCGGATGGAAGTTGCAAACCAAATCTTGTTGCACTTATGTGTAATGACAATAAAATATATTATTATTATTATTATGAGGAAAAACTTTTTCACCCAGAGGGTTGTGAATCTGTGGAATTCTCTGCCTCAGAGGGCGGTGGAGGCCGGTTCTCTGGATGCTTTCAAGAGAGAGCTAGATAGGGCTCTTAAAAATAGTGGAGTCAGGGGATATGGGGAGAAGGCAGGAACGGGGTACTGGTTGTGGATGATCAGCTATGATCATATTGAATGGCTCGAAGGGCCAAATGGCCTACTCCCGCACCTATTGTCTATTGAAAGTGGAGATTAGATGTCAACTTGGTCAACATGGAAGGGTTGAATGGTGGCACAACAGTAGAGCTGCTGCCTCACAGCGCCAGGCAGCCGGGTTCGATCCCGACTATGGGTGCTGTCTGTGTGGAGTTTGTACGTTCTCCCCGTGACCTGCGTGGGTTTTCTCCCACATCTTCATTTTCCTCCCACACTCCAAAGACGTACAGGTTTGTAGACGTAATTGGATTGGTGTAAATGTAAAATTGTGCCCAGTATGTGACGGGCAGTGTTAGTGTGTGGGGATCGCTGGTCGTTGCAGACTTGGTGGGTCGAAGGACCTGGTTCCGCGCTGTATCTCTAAACTAAACACAAAGTGCTGGTGTATCTCAGCGTGTCTGGAGGGAATAGTGAGCATTGTTTTGGCTACTGACCGGGGTGGTGGGGAGGCAGATACGACAATGGCGTTTAACAGGCTTTTAGACAGGCGCGCGGATATGCAGGGAACGGAGGGAAATGGATCACGTGCGGGCAGAGGACAGTAGATGAGCTTAGCTTCAACTTCGGCACAATCAATGTGGGCTGAAGGGCCTTTCCTGTGCTCATAAGGTCAGAAGTGATAGAAACATAGAAACATAGAAAATTAGGTGCAGGAGTAGGCCATTCAGCCCTTCGAGCCTGCACCGCCATTCAATATGATCATGGCTGATCATCCAACTCAGTATCCCGTACCTGCCTTCTCTCCATACCCTCTGATCCCCTTAGCCACAAGGGCCACATCCAACTCACTCTTAAATATAGCCAATGAACTGGCCTCAACTACCCTCTGTGGCAGAGAGTTCCAGAGACTCACCACTCTCTGTGTGAAAAAAAGTATTTCTCATCTCGGTCTTAAAGGATTTCCCCCCTTATCCTTAAGCTGTGACCCCTTGTCCTGGACTTCCCCAACATCGGGAACAATCTTCCTGCATCCAGCCTGTCCAACCCTTAAGAATTTTGTAAGTTTCTATAAGATCCCCTCTCAATCTCCTAAATTCCAGAGAGTATAAACCGAGTCTATCCAGTCTTTCTTCATAAGACAGTCCTGACATCCCAGGAATCAGTCTGGTGAACCTTCTCTGCACTCCCTCTATGGCAATAATGTCCTTCCTCAGATTTGGAGACCAAAACTGTACGCAATACTCCAGGTGTGGTCTCACCAAGACCCTGTACAACTGAAGTAGAACCTCCCTGCTCCTGTACTCAAATCCTTTTGCTATGAAAGCTAACATACCATTCGCTTTTTTCACTGCCTGCTGCACCTGCATGCCTACTTTCAATGACTGGTGTACCATGACACCCAGGTCTCGCTGCATCTCCCCTTTTCCTAATCGGCCACCATTTAAATAATAGTCTGCTTTCCTGTTTTTGCCACCAAAGTGGATAACCTCACATTTATCCACATTATACTGCATCTGCCAAACATTTGCCCACTCACCCAGCCTATCCAAGTCACCTTGCAGTCTCCTAGCATCCTCCTCACAGCGAACACTGCCCCCCAGCTTAGTGTCATCCGCAAACTTGGAGATATTGCCTTCAATTCCCTCATCCAGATCATTAATATATATTGTAAATAGCTGGGGTCCCAGCACTGAGCCCTGCGGTACCCCACTAGTTACTGCCTGCCATTGTGAAAAGGACCCGTTTACTCCTACTCTTTGCTTCCTGTTTGCCAGCCAGTTCTCTATCCACCTCAATACTGAACCCCTAATACCGTATGCTTTAAGTTTGTATACTAATCTCTTATGTGGGACCTTGTCGAAAGCCTTCTGGAAGTCCAGATATACCACATCCACTGGTTCTCCCTTATCCACGCTACTAGTTACATCCTCGAAAAATTCCACAAGATTCGTCAGACATGATTTATCTTTTGTAAATCCATGCTGACTTTGTCCAATGATTTCACCACTTTCCAAATGTGCTGCTATCCCATCTTTAATAACTGACTCTAGCAGTTTCCCCACTACCGATGTTAGACTAACTGGTCTGTAATTCCCCGTTTTCTCTCTCCCTCCCTTCTTAAAAAGAGGGGTTACATTTGCTACCCGCCAATCCTCAGGAACTACTCCAGAATCTAAAGAGTTTTGAAAGATGATCACTAATGCATCCACTATTTCCTGAGCTACTTCCTTAAGTACTCTGGGATGCAGCCTATCTGGCCCTGGGGATTTATCGGCCTTTAGTCTATTCAATTTACCCAACACCACTTCCCGACTGACCTGGATTTCACTCAATTCCTCCTGTGACCCACAGTCCCCTGCTATTTCATGCAGATTATTTATGTCTTCCTTAGTGAAGACGGGAACCAAAGTAGTTATTCAATTGGTCCGCCATATCCTTGTTCCCCATGATTAACTCACCTGTTTCTGACTGCAAGGGACCTACATTTGTTTTAAACTAACCTCTTTCTCTTCACATATCTGTGGGAGTGGAATTAGGCCATTCGGCCCATCAAGTCTACTCCACCATTCAATCATGGCTGATCTGTCACTCCCTCCTAACCCCATTCTCCTGCCTTCTCCCCATAACCCCTGACACCCGCACTGATCAAGCTGTGCTGGTTATCTGTGTTCTGTGGTCTTGCCTGCTGGAGTTGATTCTTGCCTGGATAATTCTCAAGACACCTGAATGATGTTAAGAACTGCTAAAGAATTTGTACTCAAATACACTTGGACCATTTCCGACACTTCCCTACCATTCCTTGACCTCACCATCTCTATTGCAGGTGATACGCTCCTGACCGACATCCACTACAAAACCTACTGACTCCCACAGCTACCCTGGACTACTCTTCCTCCCACCCTGCTCCCTGTAAGGACTCCATCCCCTATTCCCAATTCCTCCGTCTACGCCGCATTGCTCCCAGGATGAGGTGTTCCACACCAGGTCATCACAAATGGCCTCATTCTTCAGAGAACGGGGATTCCCTCCCCCACTATTGATGAGGCTCGCACCAGGGTCTCCTCCATACCCCGCAACACTGCCCTCGCTCCCCATTCCCCCACTCGCAAACAGGGCAGAGTCCCCCTGCGTCCTCACCGTTCACCCCACCAGCCGGCAAATACAACATATAGTCCTCCGCCAGTTTCGCCACCTCCAACGTGACCCCCTCCACCCGCCACATCTTCCCATCTCCCCCCCTGTCTGCCTTCCGCAAAGACCGCTCCCTCCGCAACTCCCTTGTCCATTCTTCCCTCCCCTCCCACTCTACCCCTTCCCCGGGCACTTTCCCTTGCAAACCGCAAGAAATGTAACACTTGTCCCTTCACCTCCCCCCCTCCACTCCTTTCAGGGACCCAAGCAGTCCTTCCAGGTCCGACAGAGGTTCACCTGCACCTCCTCCAACCTCATCTACTGCATCCGCTGCTCCAGATGCCAGATGATCTATATCGTGAAACCAAGCGGAGGCTTGGCGATCACTTCGCCGAACACCTCCGCTCGGTCCGCAATAACCAACCCGACCTCCCGGTGGCTCAGCACTTCAACTCCCCCTCCCATTCCACATCCGACCTCTCGGTCCTGGGCCTCCTCCACGGCCAGAGTGAGCAACACCGCAAGCTGGAGGAACAGCACCTCATATTCCGCTTGGGGAGTCTGCATCCTTTGGGCTTAAATATTGAATTTTCTCAATTCTGTTAACCCTTGCTGTCTCCTCCCCTCCCACCTCTCCCTCAGCCCTCGGGCCTGGCATTCCCTCTATCTCTATCTCCCTCCCCCACCCCCAGTCGCACAGCTTCTCATTTTCACACCACAAACAGCTTACAATGGCTTGTTCCCTTTATCACCGATACTTCTTTGCATATCTTTCACTCATTGTTCCTTATCTCTCCACATCACCGTCTATATCTCTCGTTTCCCTGATCCCTGACCAGTCTGAAGAAGGGTCTCGACCCGAAACGTCGCCTATCTCTTCGCTCCTTAGATGCTGCTGCACCCGCTGAGTTTCTCCAGCCTTTTGTGTACCCTGGATTCTCCAGCCTCTGCAGTTCCTTCTTTAAAAAGAATTTGTACTTCTCTCCTTATCACACTTTTGTCTTTTCATTAGGCAATAGACAATAGGTGCAAGAGGAGGCCATTCAATGTGATCGCGGCTGATCATCCCCAATCAGTACCCCGTTCCTGCCTTCTCCCCATATCCCCCGACTCCTCTATCATTAAGAGCCCTATCTAGTTCTCTTGAAAGCATCCAGAGAACCGACCTCCGATTAAGTCTGATTAAAGATAGTTTAAAGTCTCCAATCAGGTAACTGGGAGGTCAGGACCGCCCTCTGGCTGATAAGAGGATGATTCAGTTGCCTGATAACAGCTGGGAAGAAACTGTCCCTGAATCTGGAGGTGTGCGTTTTCACACTTCCCTGAATCTACAGTAGCTCAGTGATACAGGGCTTAAACAGGCCCTTCAGCCCACCCAGTCCGCGCCGACCTGCGATCCCCGCACATTTAAGGGCCTGTCTCCCCGTTGGATTGCAACCTTGTGGTGTTCGGGGAGCTTGTGTGTCTCAGTGACCCCTAGAGCTATGCCAGCGGGAGATTCATCTCCTGTTAGGGTCACCCATGCTGGACAGGTGGAAGGGTGGAGGCGAGACGAAGAGCGATCCACTGGTCCTCCAGGTTGGAGGTCGTTAACAACTCTGTCTCGTAAAACAAATATGTTACGGAAACAAAAACTGAAGGAGTCAACACCACTGGGCGTGATGGACTTCCAGGGATATCGACAGATGCTAGGATGAATGTCAATGGTGGAAAGCTGAAAGGAAGCCACTGGAAGGTGGAAGTTCTAAATGCCAAACAGACTAGGATAGGTTTTGTGAATGTAATCGTCATGAGAAGGCGCTGGAACTGGCCACGCACTCATCTCTGCTGCCATCGGGTAGAAGGTACAGGAGCCTGAAATCTGTTACGTCCAGGTTCAGGAACAGCTGCTTCCCCACAGCCATCAGGCTATTAAACTTGCCAACAACCAGACTCTGAACTGTAACACCCTATTGCACTTTATCTGTTTATTTATGTGTATCTTGAACTGGAGTGTTCTGTATTCATGCCTACAATATTCTGTTGTGTTGAATCAATGCAAGATGTCATTCTCCTCTCTGGGACACATGACAATAAACTCTCTTGACTTGACTTGACTTGGCCATATACTGAGAAGAGAACCAGACAGCATCCCGAGGAACCCACTGGACACCGGAAGGGAAAAGGAAAAGAGGGAGACCCAAAACCACCTGGCGTCGAACTGTAGAGGAGGAAATGAAAACGCTGGACCTGACCTGGGGTGGTGTCCAGAAGCTAGCCCAGAACAGACAGGAGTGGAGCACCTTCGTTGCTGCCCTACATTCCAGGAGGCATAATAGGTAGTAAGTAAGTAAAGCCCCTGTCCCACTTACGTGTCCTTGGCCCACTAATTACGCAACCTCATGGTCGCATTGAGGCGCGACGGTCGCGCTCGGCCATGCACCCGCACAGCTGTCTGGAGCGCGTGACATCATTGAAGATGGACACAAAATGCAGGAGTAACTCAGCGGGACCGGCAGCATCTCTGGAGAGAAGTATTGGGTTGTTTTCGGGTCAAGACTCTTCTTCAGTCTGAACGAAGGGTCTTGACCCAAAGCGTCACCCATTGCTTCTCTCCAGAGGATGCTGCCGGTCCCGCTGAGTTACTCCTGCATTTTCTGTCTATCTTCAATCTGGGAGTAGAAGTGGGGGCGGATCCGGACCGCAACGGCCGTGAGCCCCAGGCGAGCTCGGCGATCGTTTGCCCGCTTCTGAATGCTGTTGGAGGTGAGACGTTGCGTCGCGCCAGGGTCTTGGGCCTGTCCCACTTTGGCCGTCAGTTACGCGACAGACCGTTGGCGCGCAAAGATTTTGTTCGCTACAAAATGTCGGTGCCCCGCGCGACACCGCGCCCAACTCCATACCCCTCCGCGCTCCTCAGTGTGACCGGCCCCGCGCGGCCGCACGAGGCCCGCGTGCCCCAACGCGACGACGAGGTCGCGTAATTTGCGTGCCAAGGACACGCAAGTGGGACAGGGCCTTAAGTAAGTTAAGGGCCCGTCCCACTTGGCGATTTTTTTCGGTGACTGACGCTTTCAGCGTCACCGAAAGATTTTGACCGTTTCAAAATCCAGCGGCGACAATACGTCATCACGCCGCGACTTTTTCGGTGACCTGAGACGTCAGTCAATGATGCCGGCAGCCGCTGAAAAAAATCGGCAAGGTGGACAGGCCCTTAACACACACTAGGGACAATTATACCAAGCCAATTAACCTGCAATCCTGTACTTTGGAATCTAGACCAGACGGTGATATATGTTTTAAGAAACGATGGCAGATTCTAAATCCGGACCTTTGAGCTGAGATTCCCGTTCTCCGTCTCCAGCTCTGCGAGTCGGGTTTTGTTCTCCTCGGCAGTGAGCAAGGCTTGTCGGAGTTCCTGAACCCCGTGTTGCAGGCTCTGGTTGTCCTTCTCCAGCTTCAGGATGCGGCTTGACGCGGACTCGTTCATCTCCAGCACGAAGGACTTGTGCCCGGCTGCAAGAGAGAGAGAGAGATAGACTCAGCACCAGCGCGCTTGGTCTCAACGCTGACTGGTTAGCAACGCAACAGAAGCTTTTCACTGTACCTCGGATTAATAGACAATAGACAATAGGTGCAGGAGCAGGCCATTCGGCCCTTCGAGCCAGCACCACCATTCAATGTGATCATGGCTGATCATCCCCAATCAGTACCCCGTTCCTACCTTTCTCCCCATATCCCCTGACTCCGCTATCTTTAAGAGCCCTATCTAACTCTCTCATAGGGTCAGAGTGATACAGTGTGGAAACAGACCCTTCAGCCCAACTTGTCCCCCCCGGCCAACATGTCCGAGCTACACCAGTCCAGTCCTGCCTACATTTGGTCCATATCCCTCCAAACCTGCCTATCCATGTACCTGTCTAACTGTATCTTAACATTGGGATAGTCCCAATGTCAACTACCTCCTCTGGCAGCTTGTTCCATGCACCCACCACCCTCTGTGTGTAAAAGTTACCCCTCAGATGCCTATTAAATCTTTTCCCTTCACCTTGAACCTATGTCCTCTGGTCCTCGCTTCCCCTACTCTGGGCAAGAGACTCTGTGCATCCACCCGATCTATTCCTCTCATGATTTTGTACAGCTCTATAAGATCTCCCCTGTGTTTAACGTGCATGTGACAATAAACTAAACTGACTGACAAGAGATTTATGAGCAGGAAGGAACTGCAGATGCTGGTTTGCACCGAAGATAGACACAAAATGCTGGAGTAACTCAGCGGGACAGGCAGCATCTCTGGAGAGGAGGAATGGGTGACGTTTCAGGTCAGGTTACTCCAGCACTTCGGCCCTTCGAGCCAGCACCGCCATTCATTGTGATCATGGCTGATCGTCCCCAATCAATAACCCGTGCCTGCCTTCTCCCCATATCCCTTGACTCCACCAGCCCCTAGAGCTCTATCCAACTCTCTCTTAAATCCATCCAGTGACTTGGCCTCCACTGCCCTCTGTGGCAGGGAATTCCATAAATTCACAACTCTCTGGGTAAAAAGTTTTTTTTTCTCAGCTCAGTCTTTAAATGACCTCTAGGACTGTGGCCCCTGGTTGTGGACTCGCCCAACATTGGGAAACAGGTGGAGCTTTTGTATCTAAGTGCCACAGCCAGGACATAAAACAGCATTTTTCCACGAGTAGCAGCTCTACTCAATAACCAAAAATCTGTCGCCTCCTTTTGCGCTGGTATTTTATGTAATTCACATGTTTAATCGATAATGTTTTATTATTAATGTTTAATATTTCATGTGTCATTCCTAACTGTCACTGTATGTCATGTTGTCACTTGCAGGCGGAGCACCAAGGCAAATTCCTTGTATGTGAATACTTGGCCAATAAACTTATTCATTCATTCATTCATTCAATAGATGTATCTGGAAATAGAAGAGAGAGAACATAGAAGATATGGGAGTCTGAAAACCATGTCCACCAGGTTCAAGAATAGCTTCTCAACAACCAGGTTTAGATTCAGGCTTACTATTGTCCCGTATATTGAGGTACAGCAGAAAGCTTTGTTCTCCATACTATCCAAACAGGTTCGATATAGCATACATCTACACAATGAAGTCCAACACGAGTACAATAGGTAGAGCAAAGGGGAAGATACAGAGTGCAGAATATAATTCCCAGCATGGTGGTACATGCTTCTAAGACTTTTTGTACTTGTAGATGTATCTGGAAATAGAAAATAGATATAAAGTCGAGGGTACGGGTGTCTTAAAACTTTGTCCACCAGGTTCAAGTGTAGCTGATGTACAGTGAAAAGCTGTGTTCAACATGCCACCCAAAGCAGATCGGATAATGACACACATGAGTAAAATGACGTCAAACTCAGGTACATTAGGGAGAGCAAATGGGAAGATGCAGAATACAGTTCTCCGCATTGTGGCGCGTCAGTCCCAGAGACAAAGTCCAATGTCCGCAACGGGGTAGAGGTGAATCGGACGGCACTGTAGCTCATCGATGGGCTTTCATAGACCAGTGCAGCACGGGAACAGGCCCTTCGGCCCGCAATGTCTGTGCCAAGACTAACACTTACCTGTCTACATGTGATCCATTCCTCGCATATACATGTGCCTATCCAAAGGGTTCTTAAATGCCACCACCACCACCCCAGCAGTGCGTTCCAGGCACCCACCACCCTCCGGGCAAAAAAAACATGCCCCGCAAAAACATATCTCCTTTGAATCTCTCACCTTAAAGCTATGTCTTCTTGTTGTTTTCATACTGGGAGACTGTCTATCCTGAGTATGTTCCCCATATGAATCAATTAATGCACCAGAGCAGCGTCACTCCTATAATAATGTTTCGGAAGCAAGATTACACTGTAGATGAAAGAATCGATGGGCCAAATCATAACTATCATACGTGATAGGAACAGAATTAGGCCATTCGGCCCATCAAGTCTACTCCGCCATTCAATCATGGCTGATCTATCTCCCCCAGAATGTGGAGCGACAGGAGGTGGGATTTCGTGGGGGTGACGGGTGTCAGAGGTTATGGGGAGGAAGGGCAGGAGAATGGGTTGGGAGGGGGGAGAGAGATTCGGCCATGAGTTGAATGGCGGAGTAGGCTTGATGGGCTGAATGGTCTAATTCTGCCCCTGCCGCGAGCGATGTTATGATTTGGCCCCTCGATTCTTTCCTGGTTCAATACACAGCAATCTAGCTAATGGCTGCCGGTTTCCCTCCCACACTCCGACGAGATGCAGGTTTGTAGGTTAATTGGCTTCGGTGCAGGTTGTAAATTGTCCCTAGAGTGTGCGGAATGGTGTTAGAGTAGGGGGTTCGCTGATCGATGCGGACTCTGTGAGCTGAAGAAGGGTCTCAATCCGAAACGTCACCTATTTCCTTTGCTCCATAGATGCTGCCTCACCCACTGGGTTTCTCCAGCATTGTTGTCTACCTGTGGGCAGAATGGCCTGTTTCCGCTCTGTAACTCTAAACTAAACTAATCCCATTTTCAATTAAACACTCTTCCCGTATCCCATGAATTGTATTTTAGACATACAGTGTAATAACAGCTGGGAAGAAACTGCCCCTGAATCTGGAGGTGTGCATTTTCACACTTCTGTACCTTTTGCCTGGTGGGAGAGGGGAGAAGAGGGAGCGGCCAGGGTGCGACTGGTCCTTGATTAATGATGCTGCTGGCCTTGCCGAGGCAGCATGAAGTGTAGAAGGAGTCAAAGGAAGAGAGATAGACGCAAAATGCTGGAGTAACTCAGCGGGACAGGCAGCATCTCTGGAGAGAAGGAATGGGTGACGTTTCGGGTCGAGAGCCTGCTTCAGAGACGCTGCCTGTCCCGCTGAGTTACTCCAGAGTTTTGTGTCTATCTTCAGTGTCTAAACCAGCATCTGCAGTTCCTTCTTACTCAATGGAAAGGAGTTGGTTTGTGTTAAGGCCTGGGCCAGTCACAGAGTGATACAGTGTGGAAACAGGCCCTTCGGCCCAACTTGCCCACACCGGCTAACATGTCCCAGCTACACTCATCCCACCTGCCTGCGTTTGGTCCATATCCCTCCAACCCTGCTCTATCCATGTTTCTTAAACGTTGGGATAGTCCCAGCCTCAACTATATCCTCTGGCAGCTTCTTGCATACCCAGAGAGTAGTGAATTTGTGAATTTATGGAATTCCCTGCCACAGAGGGCAGTGGAGGCCAAATCACTGGATGGATTTAAGTTGGACAGAGCTCTAGGGGCTAGTGGAGTCGAGGAATATGGGGAGAAGGCAGGCACGGGTTATTGATAGGGGATGATCAACCATGATCACAATGAATGGCGGTGCTGGCTCGAAGGGCCGAATGGCCTCCTCCTGCACCTATTTTCTATGTTTTTATACACCCACCATCCTTTGTGTGAAAAGGTAGCCCCTCAGATTTTTATTAAATCATTTCCCCTTCACCTTGAACCTATGTCCTCTGGTCCTCGATTCCCCCACTCTGGGCATCTACCCGATCTATTGGTAGATGTACCCATGATTTTGTACACCTCTATAAGATCACCCCTCATCCTCCTGTGCTCCATGGAATAGAGACCCAGCCTACTCAACCTCTCCCTATAGCTCACACCAGCTAGTCCTGGCCGTCTAATCCTGCGGTCTTGGATGGAGCTGTTCCCAAAGCAAGCTGTAATCCATCCTGACAAACTTGATCATCCATTCACCGTTCGGAGATGAAACAAAAGGTTTTTTTTTGTCTGTCACACAGTTATCTGTTGTTGAGCTCGTGGGGCACTTGACTCGAATGAAATCTCCCCGTCAGAAACCACAGCCCCAGGTCAGCACCGTGCAGTGCGATGCTTCTACAAATACATTCATTTCATTTCTGCTGTGTTCTCTTCAAGAAAACAGGTTGTGTTTTTTATTGAAATTTGTGACTTCCAGGGCCATTACTGAAGGTTCACCGATGGAACTGGACTAAGTTATAAATGGATCTACAATGAAACTGAGAGAAGGATGTAGCAGATTAAGAAGCATTTGTGCGGGTGGGGAAGGAACAGGCGACGTTTCGGGTCGATACCCTGCATTGGTGCAGTTTGGTTTATTATAGTCAATTGTACCGAGGGGTTGCGCGTTATTAGGGTTGCCAACTTCCTCACTCCCGAATAAGGGACAAAAGGTCAAAATATGGGACAAATTCCCGACGGCAATTCGTTGACCGGCGGGCCAGCTGAGGCGTTTGGGCCCAGGCGCGCGATATCACGTGCAAAGTCCGGCGCCCCGTCCGACTCGTGAACCGATGATCGGCCGTGAGTAGGAGGGGTGGTGGTGCCGGCGGTAAGCGACGGTCCGAAGGTTGGACGGCTGGCCGGGCTGTCGACCGACGACTGGGCCACGGGCGAGGCACTGCTGCTGCTGCTGCACTCCATGGGCTGCACTACGCTGGGACAGGCGAGGCGGGGCCGGATGCGGCGCTCCGATCCGACAGTCCCCTCGACCCGAGTAATAGCAGTCAAATACGGGACAAGGGCGGTCCCGTACGGGACAAACCAATTTAGCCCAATATACGGGATGTCCCGGCTATTACGGGATAGTTGGCAACCCTACGTGTTATCCAGTCAGCGGAAAGACTGTACACGATTACAATTGAGCCATCCACAGCGAACAGATACAGGATAAAGCGAATAACATTTAGTGCAAGATTAAGGCTAGTTTAGTTTAGAGATACATCGCAAAAACAGGCCCGTCGGTCTACTGAGTCTATCCTATCCGCACACACACACACACACACACACGTGCACACACACACGTGCACGCACGCACGGGACAGTTTATAGAAGCCAATTAACCTACAAACCTGTATGTTGTTGGAGTGTGGGAGGAAACCAGAGCACCCGGAGAAAACCCACGTGGTCACAGGGAGAATGTACAAACTCCGTACAGACAGCACCCGTAGTCAGGATCGAACCCGGGTCTCTGGTCTTTAGTTTAACGTAGTTTAATATCGTCACAAGTACCAAGGTACGATGAAGGTTTGTACAGATGGCGCCAAAGTAGAGATGGTCGAAAACTGCAAATTCCTGGGAGTCAATATCACCAACAACGTCTCCTGGACCACCCATGTTGACGCAACGACCAAGTAAGCACACCAACACCTCCACTTCCTTAGAAGGCTTGGGAGGTTTGGCATGTCCCCTTGCCCACTGTTCCACTGTCGGTACTTGGGACAATTACTCTTACACTTGACAAATAGGGGCGGCGCAGTGACGCAGCGGGTAGAGCCGCTGCCTCACCGCGTCAGAGACCCGCTTTCGATCCAGACCTGGGCTGACATAGAACCAGTGTGAACGGGTGATCGATTCCATGCTGTATGACAAAATTGACAGTGTGTCAGGACTGGGTGAGAAAATAGCAGAACATAGAAGCTGTATGAATATTGATTGCTCTAACTTCAAGTAAGCCTTGCTTTCCCTCCCTCTCCATCCCTCCCCCGTCCCAGTCCTCCCACTAGTTTGACTGTCATCCTGATATAACTTTACTGATCGTATGCCTCGTTGCCACCTTCCCCTCCTGCCCACAATGAACCATTCGACATTTTCCTTGAACATCGTCCCTTTGATCCGTGTTTTCACACCTCACCCTTCCCTATCTCTAGTCTCCCTCACTCCATTATATATTTTATTTATCTTGACTCTCAGTCTAAAGAAGAGTCACGACCCAAAACGTTACCCATTCCTTCCCTCTGGAGATGCTGCCGGTCCCGCTGAGTTACTCCAGCGTTTTGCGTCTATCTTCGGTGTAAACCAGCATCTGCGGTTCCTTCCTCTGCATCGAGCTAGCGTGAACGGATGATCGATGTGGACATGAAGATAGACACACAATGCTGGAGTAACGGGCACGGTGGGCGCAGAGGTAGAGTTGCCGCCTTACAGCGAATGCAGCGCCGGGGACCCGGGTTCCATCCCGACTACGGGTGCTGTCTGTACGGAGTTTGCACGTTCTCCCCGTGACCTGCGTGGGTTTTCGCCAAGATCTTTGGTTTCCTCCCACACTCCAAAGACTTCAAGGATTGCAGCTTAATTGGCTTGGTAAATGTAAAAACTGTCCCTAGTGGTTGCAGGATAGTGTTAATGTGCGGGGATCGCTGGCCAGCGAGGACCCGGTGGGCCGAAGGGCCTGTTTCCGCGCTGTATTTCTAAACTAAACCAAACTAAAACTCAGTGGGCAGGCAGCATCTTTGGAGGGAAGGCTGTTGATGGGTGAGATGTTTCGGTCGAGACCCTTCTTCATCAGACAGTCGATGTGTAATGGGTGGGCTGAAGGACCTGTTTTCCATGCTGTGTCTCTGAACTGAAACTAAAGTGCACCCTTCCTCTTTCTTCTCAAGTCCACACCCTAACACCACCCACGAAACTCTGCAGCCTTGTCTTCTCCGAGTTGCATTGTGCCCTTGGTCCTTGCTGCCATCCCCATGCGAGTGAAACTAGGTGAGACCACTACCTGCCCCCCAGTATTGTGTGCAGTTTTGGTCCCCTAATTTGAGGAATAACATTCTTGCTATTGAGGGAGTGCAGCGTAGGTTTACTAGGTTAATTCCCGAGATGGCGGGACTGTTCATATGCTGAGAGAATGGAGCAGCTGGGCTTGTACACTCTGGAGTTTAGGAAGGATGAGAGGGGATCTCATTGAAACGTATAAGATTGTTAAGGGCTTGGACACACTTGAGGCAGGAAACATGTTCCCGATCTTGGGGGAGTCGAGAACCAGGGGCCACAGTTGAAGAAATAAGGAGTAAGCCATGTAGAACCAGACGAGGAAACACTTTTTCTCGCAGAGGTGTGGTGAGTCTGTGGAATTCTCCTGCCTCAAAGGGCAGTGTGGGCCAGTTCTCTGGATACTATCAAGAGAGAGCTAGATAGGGCTCTTAAAAATAGCGGATTCTGGGGATATGGGGGAGAAGGCAGGAACTGGTTGTGGATGATCAGCCATTGATCACATGAATGGCGTGCTGGCTCGAAGGGCCGAATGGACTACTCCTGCACCTGTTGTCTATTGTTTATTGAAACGTTGGTGGCCCCCGGGTGCAACCTACCGCCCAGGTTCGAGCTCCCTTGACATTTGCTCCAGCTCCCAGCCCAGGGGGGGCCGACTCATTCATGCTCTGCTTCTTCTCATCTCCTCCAGCACCATGTTCTCCTCCAGCAGTTCCTCAATACGCTTCCGATCCGACCTCCCCGGGTCCTGCCCAGGGTGGAAGGAGATGTGGAAATTATATTTACTAACAGTAATAATTATTAGCTTTTTTCCACGAGTAGTAGCTCTACTCAATAACCAAAAATCTGTCGCCTCCTTTGGCTCTGGTATTTTATGTAATTCACATGTTTAATCGATCATGGTTTTATTATTAATGTTTAATGTTTTATGTGTCCCTAACTGTCACTGTATGTCATGTTGTCACTTGCGGGCGGAGCACCACGGCAAATTCCTTGTATGTGAATACTTGGCCAATAAACTTATTCATTCATTCATTCAATCATTATTTCTTTAGTCAGAGTTCATAAGTGATAGGAGCAGAATTAGGCCATTCGGCCCATCAAGTCTACTCTGCGATTCAATCATGGCTGATCTATCTCTCCATTCTCCTGCCTTCTCCCCATAACCTCTGACTCCCTACTAATAATCTATCTCTCTGCCTTAAAAAACTATCCATTGAATTGGCCTCCACATCTTCTATTGTTTTTTAGAATACAGCGCGGAAAAAACAGGAACCCTTTTGTTCTCGGTGTCCGCACCCACCAGCAATCCCCGCATATTAACACTATTCTACACACACTGAGGACAATTTACACTTATGCGAAGACCTACAAATCTGTACGGTCTATGGTGAGTGTGGAGGAGGAAACCGACGATCTCGGAGAAAACCCACGTGGTCACGGGGAGAAGGGGGGGTACAAACTCCGGGCAGAGACAGCACCCCGTGGTCGGGATCGAACCAGGTCTCTGGCACTGATAGCACTGCAAGCACAGCAAGGCACGACTCTACCGCTGCGCCACCATTGAAAGAGGGCGATTTCAATAAGAAAAATTGGACCCATATCTGTGGCAATGAATTCCACAGATTCACAGACAGAGGTCTGAATTCACGCTGTTTCTTTTCCCCTCTTGATTTGATGACACCTCTATATGATTGCCTCCTGCACTCCAAGTAACCTTGACCCTCATTTAAAACTTACCAAAATAGTGAAAGGCCTGGATAGAAGAATGTGGAAAGGATGTTTCCTCTAGTGGGAGAGTCTAGGAGGCCAGAGGTCTCAGCCTCAGGATAAAAGGGGACGTACCTTTAGGAAGGTGATGAGGAGGAATTTCTTTAGTCATAGGTTGTGAATCTGTGGAATTCCATGCCACAGTCGACTGTGGGGAGGCCAAGTCATTGGATATTTTTACTTGCATCAGAGATAGATAGATTCTTGATTAGTACAGGTGTCAGGATTATGGGAGAATGCAGAAATGGGGTTGAGGTGAAAAGGTAATCAAGCCATGATCAGTAAGACAATGGGCTGATGGCCCTATTTCAGATCCCTATAACTTAGGAACTAATCTGGTTCCAAGTCCGAACCCAATGACCTCAGTAACTCAGGCCCTTAGACCTGGCAACAATTGTTGTAAATCTTCTATGCACTGTTTTCCAGCTAACTTACATCCTATAGCAGGGTGACCAACACTGACCACCACTACTCCCATTTGGCCCCACCCACCGTCTTCGTACAACTGCAACATAAATCGTGCTAACCTCTAAGCAATGCCAAGACAGATGAAGGGCAAGATCTGTCACGTACCGTCTGTACATGTAACAATAAAACAAACTAAACCCGAAGAGGGTCTTGACCCGAAACGTCGCCCATTCCTTCTCCTCCAGAAGATGCTACCGACACCGCTGAGTTACAGGCCTGTCCCACTGTAACGAGCTAATTCAAGAGCTCCGGTCCCGTGTTCAAAAAAAAAAACTCAACAAACTTGTGGTCAGCATGTAGATGTACGAAGCAGTACTCGTAGCTCTGGACTTCTCTTAGCGTGCTTGTAACGCTCGGAAACGCGGTAAGCTCGTGAAGACTCTGACTTATTTTTCAACATGTTGAAAAATGTCCACCGAGAGCCCTGAGTTCCTACGAGCTGGCTTATAACCAGAAATTTTTTCCGAGTTCGAATCAGGGGAAACTCCGGAAGAACTTGTGAATTACACTCTACAGTGGGACAGGCCCTTTACTCTATCGCTGTACTTGTGCAAAGTATTGTCTAGGCCGTGATTATTCTCTTCTGCAACTATGGTGAATGTTGGGAACAACACCTTCCATGGACCCAGATCACCTCTCTCCATCAGGCTATTAGCAGGAGGCAGAAGGCCACCCCGACTGAAGTCCCGTCACACCTCCTTTGCTCCACATGGAAAACAACTCCTAGCATCCATCCTGCCAACAGAGACAAAGCACACTGGATTACCACCAAGTGGTCACAGAAGCAGAAGGCAACCCATCTCCATTACACAGCTACATCCCTTTCACGCAAGATAAAAAGCAGTCCAGGGTCTGTAGCTCCTCTCCAGAGGAACACGGGTGAAGCTCAACAGACTTGTTACTCGAGTTGGGGCGTTTCAATGTCCAGCACGTGGAGATGGGGACTCTGCCAAGCCCAGCCTGTGAATGTGAGGCAGAACAACAGACAGCCAACCATGACATCTCTGGGTGCCCGCTCACCACCCACCAAATGGAGCGCGGGCCTGGCAGACGTGACACCAACAGAGGACACAACCTGGCTGCTCAAAACCCCGGCTCGAGATCTACTATTCCTTTGGGGGGAGGAAGAGGAAGAAGAAGAGGAAGAAGAGAAGAGGAAGAAGAGAGAAAGAAAAAGGAAGAAGAAGATGAGGAGGAGGGAGGAGGGAGGAGGAGGAGGAGAAGGAAGAGGAGGAAGAGGAAGAGGAAAGAAGACGAAGACCTAACCATCGTCATGTCTTAGCAGTTTGGGACTTGGAGCTTAGTTTTTTCCTTCTCCAAGTCGTGTACTTTGTTCGAACGCGATTCGCGCCACGACCAGCATGCTCCTGCCAGCATGGTCTTCGACTCGATGAGGACCATGTTGTCCCTCACCGGATTTCCTGCAACAATAAAAAAAAACATGATATAGAGCCATGAGCCAGACGCATGGAGCACGGAGGAGGCGAATGATAATGATTTAGAACGAGGTCCTTTCATCCTGACGAGACCTAGGTGTCATACATGTCAAGTCAAGTCACTTTTAATTTCTAGAGAACATATTTATAAAACAACTCTCTTGGCACCCAAAGTGCTTTACAATGGTGGAGGTGTACTAGGAACGTTATACAAACAGTGGTTTCAAGATAAGTACATACATAAATAACATACATAAGCCCTACCCAGAGGACGTCAAGAAAGGCTTGAGAGTAAAGCCGAGTTTTAAGTCTCGACTTAAAGGTGTTCGATGAGGGGGCGAGTTTCGATGGAAAGAGGGATGTTGTTCCACAGTCTAGGGAGCAGCCAACCGCAAAGGCGACGGACGACCCTGATCTTATGCCTGGACCGCGGGATGGTCAGTTACCCCAAGTCGGCCGATCTGAGGACCCTGGAGGTGGTGTGGTTGGTGATCAGACTTTGTGATGTAGGTGTGGGGCAAGCCACGTTGAGGGCTTTGAGACCATAAAGCAGGATCTTGAAATTTATATCGGAACCGCACAGGGGAGCCAGTGGAGTAGAGCCAGATCGGGGGTGATGTGGTGCTTTTTCGGTGCCCGTCAGGAGTCTCGCTGCGGGCGAATTGGACCAGTTGCAGGCGGACCATGTGGACGCAAAAAGTGTCCGGGCTGTAATAGTTACACAAATACCGCACAGAAATAGGCCCTTTGGGCCCAACCTCCATGCTGCAAAAGATGCCCCATCTACAATAGTCCCACCAGCCCACAATCGTCAATATCCCTCTGAACCTCTACATATCCATTGTACCAGTCCCACAATGGGATTTTATAGTATCTAGCCTCCAAGTTTTAGTTAAGGTGACACAAAATCTGGAGTAACTCTAGCGGTGCGAGGCAGCAATCTCTGGAGAGAAGGATGGGCGACTGTTTTCGGGTCGAGACCCTTCTTCATTTAGTTTTATTGTCACATCCCTGAGGTGCAGTGAGATATTTTTTGTTGCGTGCTATCCATTCACAGAAATACAACACACGATTACAATTGAGCCATTTACAGTGGTATAAATCACATGAATAAAGGGATAACGTATTAGTGACATGTAAAGGCATGAAAGATCCCGATCAAGGATAGTCCGACGAGTCTCCAAATGAGTAGATAATAGTTTCAGGACTCTGTCAGCTTGTGGTAGGATGACATCGACCATAGAACCAGGACTGCTGTAAAGCTTGAAGTCGGAGATGATAACATCCGGGAAGAAACTAGTCCCTTTTGAACTGGAGGTTTCGTTTTCCCTCTTCTAAACTTTTGCCCGATGGGAGAGGGGAGAAGAGGTAGTGAACTCGCCCCTGGATTGATGCATGCTGGCCTTGCCGAGCAGCATGGAGTGAGTGGGGTAGATGGAGTCAGTAGTGGGAAGGGAGATTTGTTCTGTGTGGAGGCCTGTGCTGCTCCACAATTTGTTTTTCATGTTTAGCAGAGCCAAAGAGTCACCCGAAAACGTTTCTTCATTCTGAAGAGACTTAAGCCCACTGTCCCACTTCCCAGAGTTACTCACGAAATTCTCCCGTAGATTTCCCCTTGATTCAAACTCGAGCAATTACGGTAATAAGCCGTTCTGAGTGTACCTCAGGGCTATTTTTTTAAATCGTGGACATTTTTCAACATGCTTAAAAAACGTCCCGATTACCTATGCCCCAAGTACCAGCCGGCCCTCTCGGATCCAAAACCCGCCCATAGCCAACCAAGATGCCCCGCCTAACTAGACCCACTTGCCACTATTTGACCCATGTCCCACTAAACCTGTGCTACCCATGTACCTCTCCTAATATCTTCTTCTAATGCTGGCCCTGACACTATCTCAGTTAACATGGATAGTATAAAACAAAAGATGAAGCTACAAATTAGCCAAAAAATCCAGCCTACCATAGGACTCGGAAAATTCAGAGTTCAGCAGAGGAGGACAAAGCTTAAATTTTAGGAAAGGGGAAATAGATTATGAAAGAAAACTGCAGTGAAATATAAAAACTGACTGCAAAAGTTTTTATAGATATGGGAGAGAAAGAGATAAGTTAAAAAACAAATGTAGGTTCCCTTGCAGTCAGAAACAGGTGAGTTGATCATCGGGGAACAAGGAATATTGCGGACCAATTGAATAACTACTTTTGTTCCTCTTCACTAAGGAAGACATAAAATAATCTGCCGGAATAGCCAGGGGACCGTGGGTCAAAGGAGGAATTGAGTTGAAATCCAGGTTAGTCGGGAAGTGGTGTTGGGTAAATTGATGGATTAAATGCCGATAAATCCCAGTGCCAGATACTGCATCCCAGCAGTACTTAAATGAAGTAGCTCAGGAAATAGTGGATGCATTAGTGATAATCTTTCAAACTCTTTAGATTCTGGAGTAGTTCCTGAGGATTGGGCGGGTAGAAAAACGTAACCCCTCTTTTTAGAAGGGAGGATAGAGAAAATAGGGGGGAATTACAGACCAGTTAGTCTAACAATCGGTATGTGGGAAACTGCAAGAGTCATATTAAAGATGGGATAGGCAAGCATATTTGGAAAGTGGTGAAATCAAATGGACAAAGTCAGCATGGATTTACGAAGGTAAATCATGTCTTGATGAATCTTGTGGAATTTTCGAGGATGTAACTAGTAGCGTGGATAAGGGGAGAACCATGGATTTGGTGTATCTGGATTTTCCGAAGGCTTTCAACAAGGTCCCACATAAGAGATTATTAACAAACTAAAGCATACGGCAATGGGGGTTCATAATGGATGTGGAGTATAGAACAGGGCTGGCAGAACAGTAAGCAAAGAGTAGGAGTAAACGGTCCTTTCACAATGGCAGCAGTAACTAGATGGGGTAACCGCAGGGCTCAGTCTGGACCCCAGCTTTTACAATATAACTTAATGATCTGGGATGAGGGAAGTGAAGGCAATACCTCCAAGTTGCGTATGACACTAAGTTGGGGGCAGTGTAGCTGTGAGGAGGATGCTAGGAGACTGCAAGGTGACGTGGTAGACTGGGTAGAGGTCAAATGCATGGCAGGATGCAATATATGTGGATAAAATGTGAGGTTTATCCACTTTGGAGGCAAAAACAGGAAAGCAGACTATTATCTAAATGGTGGTCCCGATTAGGAAAAGGGGAGATGCAGCAGAACCTGGGTGGTTCATGTACACCAGTCATTGAAAAGTAGGCATGATGCAGTGCAGCAGGCAGTGATAGAAAGCAAATGGTATGTTTGCTTTCATAGCAAAAGGATTGAGTATGAGAGCAGGGAGTTTCTACTTCAGTTGTAACAGGGTCATCGTGAGACCCCACACCGGAGTTATTGCGTACAGTTCTGGTCTCCAATCTGAGGAAAGGACATTTCTTGCCATAGAGGGGAGTACTAGAGAAGATTCACCAGACTATAGCTGGGATGTCAGGACTGTCTTATGAAGAAAGACTGATAGACTTAGACACGGTTTTATATACTTCTCTAGAATAATACGAGATCTTGTAGGAACTTACAAAATTCTTAAGGGGTTGAACAGGTTTAATGCAGGAAGATTGTTCCCTATGTTGGGGAATGGGTCTCAGCTTAAGGATAAGGGGGAAATCCTTTAAGACCGAGATGAGAAAGACTTTTTTCACACAGAGAGTGGTGAGTCTCATGAACTCACTGCCACATAGGGTAGTTGAGGCAGTTTCATTGGCTATATTTAAGAGTGAGTTGGATGTGGCCCTGTGGCTAATGGATCGGGGTATGGAGAGAAGGCAGGTACAGTATACTGGGATGGATGAACAGCCATGATCACATTGAATGGCGGTGCTGGCTCGAAGGGCCGAATGGCCTACTCCTGCACCTATTGTCTATAATCTGTTTAATCTGACCCTCCCATTTTGCTGCCCGATGTTTATCTCCCTTCCACTGACATCAAGGGACATCAGACAATGGTGAACCTTAGTCCATCGAACCTGTGACATCCGCAATGTAAATCCACTCCGAACCAATTAGCTCAGGAACAAAAGTCATTAACCTTGCAATCAAAGAAAACTTCATGATCTAATTAATAAGTAAAAGCTGGACAAAGACAGGAGATAGGAATGGAAAGAAATGTTATCTACGTAGACAAAAATGCTGGAGAAACTCAGCGGGTGAGGCGGCAACTATGGAGCGAGGGAAATAGGCGACGTTTCGAGCCAATAAAAAAAAAAATAAAAAAAAAAAACACCCCCCTTACTTCAGACAATTTCATCTAGGTTTTTTTTTAAGCATGCACCAGTTAGTCGAGAGGTCTCCTCATAAGGCCGTTGCATTTTTTATTTAAGCTGAAGAAATGATTTTTTTTTACTCACTCATTGACTGCCTTGGTTTTAGTTTCGAGATCCAGCACGGGAAACAGACCCCTTCGTCCAGCGATCCGCGCACAACCATCCTACTCACGATAGACAATTACAATCTTTAACCGAAGCCAATTAACTTTCAAACCTGTGCGTCTTGGAGGGTGGGAGGAATAATTGGTGCAGCGGTAGTTGCTGCCTCACGAAACAGAGCCAGAGACCCTGTGACTGCTTGGGGTTTTCCCGGGTGCTCCGGTTATCCTCCCACACTCCAAGACGTGCAGTTTGTAGGTTATTGACGTTGTAATATTGTAAATCGTTCCTAGAGCGTGTAGGATGGTGTTTAGTGTACGGGGTGGACCCTGGCTGGCACGACTCAGTGGGCCGAAGGCCTGTTTCCGCGCTGTACCTCTAGAGTCTATAAAGGCCCCTGTCCCCCACCCTTTACGTGAACTTTTTCGCGCGACTACGCCGGACACCCGTCGCAGGTCACCGAAAATGTTCAACATGTTGAAAATCCCAGTTGGCGACCAAAACAAGGTACGACTACTTTGGGCAATCTACTCACAACATACAGGCTTATCACCTGCCCGCTACATGTCGCCTGTGGTGGTCGTGAGTCGTACCTTGTCTGGTCGCCGGCTGGATTTTCAACATGTTTGAAAATTTTCGCAACGACCAGCAACGACCTTTGACAGTTCCGCAGGCTGCCGAAAAAGTCACGAAGTGGGACAGGCCTATTAAGGGATTATCCCAGACCGTTTTGCCTGATGATATCGGCAATGCTTACTTCCATTCTGGCCTTAGTGAAGAAATCCACGTCATGCAGCCTCTCCTGCCCCTCACCAGCACGTCTTCCCTGCCTGTCCCACGCCGGCTTGCTTTCTCCCGCAGCGGAATCCACACTCGATCCTGATACGCCCTCACGAACGAGCATCCGTGCTCAGCTGCAAGGGGGGTGTTCTGAGGCGGACCAAAGGAAAGATTTGTGATTCTACCATTCGTTCCTGCCCCCTCCCCACCCAGCACCTGTTTGAGTGTGCACAAAGTGTGTGCAGTGCGCGTGGCGCAAAGTGTATGTGTGTGATGCCTAGTACGTGTGCAAAGTGTGTGTGTGGATTTCACCATGCAATACAAAACTCCCGCTATCCCTAGTCACACATTGCAACCATATAAATCCGTCCTGCGTTTTGGGGCATTATGAAACTGTACGTTTGAGCAGCCTGTTGTTTATGGCTACGCAATAGTAAGTAAGCTGATGTGATGAGCACGGCGTGTGTAATGTCCCTCCTTATGATCTTAATAAAAGACAAGGTTGGTCACTACAGACTTTGAATGGATCACTTACAACAGGGTGTGCTACTCAGTTACGTGTTCAAAGAGTTGTGTGTGCGTGCAAAATGTGTGCGTGCAAATTGTGTGTGTGTGTGTGTATATGTTGCGAGTGTGATGTTCGAGTGTGTGTGTATGCGTGCAAAATTGTGTGCATGCAAAGTGTGTGTGTGTGTGTGGTGGTGTGTGTGTATAATGTGGCGAGCGTGAGTGTGCGTGTGTATGCGTGCACAATGTGCTGCAAAGTGGTGTGTGTGAGCATGAGTGTGTGCGTGTGTGAGTCATGAGTGTGTGCGCATGTGTGTGGTGGTGTGTGGTGTAAATGCCAAGCTTGATAATGCTTAGCATAGAATATAGAACGGTACAAGCACAATAACTGGGCCCATACATCCCACAATGTCTGTGGCCAAAACAGGATGACCAAACCACCAAGACTACCTGCACATAGCCCATAACCCCTCCACTCCCCCATAAATCCATGTGCCCATCCGGTAGACGAACGGTCCGGTCGTGGTCTCGGTGCCGTAGGGTTCTACATCTCTACACTAAACGCACACTCTGAATCGGGAGTGTGACCCCCCGTTGAATCATGGCATGGCCAACGTCCCCTCACCTCTTGCCGCAACCTCTGTCAGCTCTGCATCAGTCGTTCCCCACTTCATGCTTGATCAATGAGATGCTCAGCCTTTCCTCCCAGGAGATATGTCGGGAGAAGGAGTAGACATGAAGAGTGAAGAGACTTGCGGGAACATTCCTCAATGACCAAATGCCTTCAGTTTAGTTTTAGTTAAACAGATACAGCACAGAAACTGCCCCTTTGGCCCACCAAGTCCACACTGACAGCGATTCCTGCACACTAAAGGTCCTGTCCCAACTTGGCGAGTTTTTTTCAGCGAGTGCCGGCCGTCATAGACTGGACGAAGCAGGGACGCCGAACATTTCTAAATCTAGTCGGCCGGCAAAAGAAAAATGCTGCGACACTTGAGGAGACACCGCGACCGCTCGTCAATACGTCCTCACGCCACGGGTTTTTCGGTGGACACAATACATCAATCAATGATGCGGCAGTCGCCGAAATATCACCAAGTGGGACAGGCCCTTAACACTATCCTACACCCCATTAGGGAGCAAATTTACACTTAACCAATCAACAGACCTACAAACCTGTACAACTTTGAGTGTTGGAGGAAACTCCCACAGCCGTCTGTGCAAAGAATTCCACAGATTCACCACCCTGCTGACTAAAGAAATTTCATTCCTCATCTCCTTCCTAGAAAGAATGTCCTTTGAATTCTGATCGGCGATGCATTTTGTTGAGATCCTTGTTTAGAGAGAATTGTTTCAGGGGGAGATACATTTGTGGAAGCAACATGGGGACCGAAACGACTCAGGTGAGTGATAGTGTTATACCAGTTGATGCATAGGTCGGTTGGCAGCTGGGTGACAAAGGTCAAAAAAATGTAGACCAAAGGCTGTGAGATAAGGAGAAGAAAAGGTTCAGAGGAAAGGACGTAGATGCAGAGAAGTCAGTGAAGGGAATCTAGATGGAAGGGTAAAGAGGGGCAGGATGGAGCGGCTTGGGCTTGTACACTCTGTAGTTACGAAGGATGAGAGGGATCTTATGAAACATATAAGAGTTGTTAAGGATTTGGACACGCTAGATTGCAGGAAACATGTTCCGCACTCATAAAACAAAAATTCGCAACCCCGATGTTGGGGGAGTCAGAACCAGGGCCACTAGTTTTAAAGAATAAGGGGTAAGCATTTAGAACGTAAGACGCGGAAACACTTATTACTCACCAGAAAGTTGTTGAGTCAGTGGTAATTCTCTGCCTCCATAGGGCGGTGGAGGCATGATTCTTCTGGAAGCTTTCAAAGAAGAGATAGATAGGGCTCTATTAAAGATAGCGGTGTCAGTGGATATGGGGAGAAGGCAGGAACGGGGTACTGATTGGGATGACCACGCCATGAATCACATGAATGGCGGTGCTCTGGCTCGAAGGGCCGAATGGCCTACTCCTGCACCTATTGTCTATTGATAGTGAAGAAATGGGTTGTGCATCCAGGTGAGAACTGGGCAGAGAGGGGAGGTAAAAGAGAATGTGGGTTAGTTAAGAAGGGTCTCAACCTGAAACCGTCACCCATCCCTCTCTCTCCAAGATGCTGCCTGTCTCGCTGAGTTACTCAGCATTTTGTGCTATCTTAAGGGTTTATAATTAGTTTTGTTGACTAAAATTGGAGAATTCATTGATACAAACGACTGGCTGTAGTCTACCCGATGCGGAATAACAAGATGCGTGTTTCTGGCACTGGAGGAGACTCCGGACAAATAACAATAGACAATGGGTGCAGAGTAGGCCATACACGGCCCCTTCAAGCCAGCACCACTATTCACTGTGATCATGGCTGATCATCCCTCAATCAGTACCCCGTTGAGTATGCTGAGTCTACGCATACGATTCCAACACCTGCATTTACCTTAGTGTGGTGAATCTGTGCAGAGGTGCACAGTTGGTATTAGTGCATTACAATAACCAGTGGACAGGTAAATCTGAATAAATCTCAACACAAAATGCATTAAGGAGAGATTGGAAACTTGGCACCTTCCATTTGCAATCAAATGACCGGTCTTTACTGCTTCTTCCGATTTCTTTCTCGCAAAGTCAACATTAACTGCTATTCTTTTGTAAGGGTTTCTCTGCAGTCCCTCACTCATAAGAGCAGAACTACCCGTAACCCACGCTCCCCGCGAGTAACGGTGAGAACTGCCTAACCCCTGATTCAAGGTCAGGATGTCAAGGGGTCAACTTTCACGCTTAAGGCCACTGACCCACTGTACGAGGTAATTCAAGAGCTCTCCCGAGTTTACTAAAAAAATCAAACCCGTGGTAAGTACGTAGAATGTACGTAGCGACGGGTTCGGGGGGGGGGGGGGGGCTCAGAACTTGTGGCTGTCTCGTAGCGGCTCGTAAACGCTAACGCAGGTACTCGGGAAACGCGGCACTGGGGAAGTTACTTCAGCGCCGTGAAAAATTTCCCCAGAGCCCCCGAGTACCTACGAGCGGCCATTACCTTAATTCTCCCGTGTTCCAATAGGGGAAACTCGGGAGAGCTCTTGAATTACCTCGTACAGTTGGACAGGCCTTTTGCGTGTGAGACTGCAAAACACAAGCCCGCGGAGGAGCTTCGCGGGTCAGTCAACAACGTTGGAGGTGAAATACCTCTTCATAGACGCTGCCTGCTTACATCATCTTTCCATTGGCGTATGACGATAAGCTACCTAAGCAGAAAATTATTAAAGGTAAGATAAAATTGCTGGAGAAAATCGCGGTGAGTCACCAGTCTGAAGTAGAGGTCTCGACCTGAAAGGTCACCTATTCCTTCGCTCCATAGATGCTGGCTCACCCGCTGAGTTTCTCCCAGCACTTTTATCTACCCAAGCAAATATGAGGTGCTGTTCGTCTACCAATTTACGCGTGCATATCCACGAATTTAGAAGGTGAGAGCGGTTCTTATTGTAACGTAAAATTCTTAAGGGTGGATACAGGAAAAATGTTCCCCCATGGTTGGGGGAGGTTCCCATATCTAGGGGGTCACAATTTAAGAATAAGAGGTAGACCCATTTAGGACTGAGACGAGTAAAAACCCTGTTCAACAGAGGGCTGTGGAATCTGTGGGGATTCCCTGGCCACAGAAAGCAGTGGAGGCCATTCCACTGGTGTTTTTCAAGAGAAGAGTTGTATATAGCTCTCAGGGCTAAAGGAATCAAGGGATATGGGGAGAGAGTCAGGGATGTACTGGATTTTGGATGATCAGCCATCCCATTAGCCCTGAGAGTTAAATCTAACTCTCTCTTGAAAACATCCAGTGAATTGGCCTCCACTGCCTTCCATGGCAGAGAATCCACAAGTCACAACTCTCTGGGGGTGAAAAAGTTTTTTCCTCATCTCAGTCCTAAATGGTCTCTACCCCTTATACTTAAACTGTGACCCCCCCTAGTTCCCCAACGTGGGGAACATTTTTCCTGCGGAAACATGCAAACTCGGACAGGACAATCCCTGCGGACAGGATCTCACCCGTTCTCATCGCTTGAGCAAGGCGGTGAGTCGTATCAGAGCAATTATTGTTGCTGTTTGGAGTCGGAGTCGGAGTCCAGAAAAAAGTTGCAAACTCCAACTTTTTCCCCGACCTCAACATAAATTTCAGAGACTACGGCGTAAAGTCGGAAAATAAGTCCCGCTTTTTTTTAAACCTAACCGCACACTTTATTTCCACATATATGTGGAGTAATGATTTATAATTTTTATTTAATTCAATGGAATTTTAATATTGTCATAGTCCCCTATATTATTTTTTTTTTTCTTTAATGATGAATCATGTGTTTTTGTCCCATAGAATTAACAATCAAAACGCCACAATATCATAGCTCCAACCATTAACCCGAGAGAATGAGCGGCTGGACTACCTGGAGGATGAGAGGGATCTTCAATGAAAACATTAAGATTATTAATGTTTGGACACGCTAGAGGAAGGAAACATTTCCCGATGTGGGGGAGTTCCAGAACCAGGGGCCACAGGTTAAGAATAATGGGTATAGCCATTTAAGAATAAGGGGTAAGGCATGACGAGAATAAGGGACAGAAGTTTAGGGTAACGTGAGGGGAACTTCTTTAACACAAGTGTGGTGTGCTGTGTGGAATGAGCTTTCCAGCAGAAGGGGTGGAGGCAGATTCGATTTAACATTTAAAAGTAAAAGTGGATAGGTATATGACGGGAAGGGAATGGAATGTGTAATGTCCTGAGTGCAGGTAGTGGGAACCTAAGGGAAAACAAATGGTCTGCACTGACTGGAAGGGCCGAGAGGGCCTTTTCCGTGCTGTAATTGTTATATCTATATCTTATATCTTATATCTAAATAAGTGTAGTCTAAAGAGTACGCAGGAACGTGTAGCTCCCTATAGAGAACAGAGACTTATGAAACACTGTCATCTCACAAAGAGCTGTTGGAGGTCGTGGAATTCTCTAGCCTCAGCAGGGCTGTGGAGGCAGGATCTCTGGATACGTTTCAAGAGAGAGTCAGATAGGGCTCTTAAAAGATAGCGGAGTCAGGGATATGGGAGAAAGGCATGGACGGGTTCTGAATTGTGGATGATCATCCAGGATCGCATTGAATGGTGTGCTGGCTCGAAGGCCGAATGCAGGACAACCCACAATCCTGCAAGTCTAGTTTACACAAGACGAGGTGAGGAGAGGAGCTATTTTTTCCTTCCCCCCCCAGAAGGACAGTAAAATAACGAGACGGAAGACTATTTTCTCCACCAAAAATACACTGATTCCACAAAAATACACATCATCTGAAGAAGGGTCTCGACCTGAAAGGTCAAACCTATTCCGTTTACTCAGAGGTGCTGCCTGGCCCGCTGACTTAGTTACTCCAGCCCTTTGTGGTCTATCTCATCTGTTAGCTTTTCGTTCCGGTTATCAAACAAATGAATATAAACTATCCCAGTTTCCCCATTCGTCCATGCACAGATCCACCACTGATTTTACGGCATCCCTTGTCCAATTCCGTCTCGGATTACCCGTTTTTTTTTTTTGCCGGACCCGAACAGAGGTCGCAGACCTGGGGGAGAGAGGTCCAAACGAACCGGAACGTTCCCTTCTAGGCTCTCCGAGTTGGGAGGGGGGGGAGGGGAGGGACCTACGCCACGCAATGTCGCCTGGAAAGTCCGTCTATGGGAACTGGATCCAGGCCGGAGATCCCGGACCGCTGATTGGCGGCCGCGGACGGCCTGAATTGAGGTCGAGATCGGATCGTCTCACCCGGCCCTAGCGCCACATTTGTGGGGGGGACTTCCATGAGGGGGTGGGGGGGGATTTCAAAAGCGCTCTTGTAATTTTGTCCTTGGTTGAAGGAGGTGCCAGGGAGATGTGTGGTGGACCCTGCAACTGTAAGACGAGCGGGAGGATGCGTGCAATAACAGACAGCTCATGTCTGATCCTTCTCATCATCTTTGCCTTGGTGACAGCCAGGTCCCCTGCCAGGTGCTGCTTCTCCCCTTTGTCCAGCCGTTCCCGTTTTTGGGAGAACCGGTCGGGCAGGGATCGGGACTCGATCATTTTGACGGACTCGGCAGAAGCGCCAGCATCTGCAGGTAGTCGCTGGTCCTTGGTGAGGTCCACAACATCTGCCGAAACAAAGAGAGAGAAAATTGAAATACAGCCAGAATAGGGCTCTTGAGATATAGCTGGGATCTGGAGAAGAGCAGGAACGGGGTACTTGATTGGGGATGATCAGCCATGATCACATTGAAGGGGGCGTGCTGGCTCG